>CAJMZX020000001.1:12500-38857 GCA_905220455.2 Deilephila porcellus
GACTGTGTGGTCTTGAGATGCGCAGTGGGCACAAGCTACGTAGGTGGTGGCGCATTTAGCTTTAGTGTGCCCGAATTGCAGGCACCGGAAGCATTGGAGGAACGGGGAGAAATCCTCAGCATGGACCCGTTGATGGTCGACGCAGACCCTCCCCAATTCCGTGATTCGGCGCCATGCCTTCGGGCACGCGGTGAGCACGGCGTTGTACAGAGCTGGGTTCCTGTTATTCCGTTTGAATCGGAGGCTAAGGTCCGAGTCGTTCTGTATGAGTTCATTAATGTCCGGGTTTTGGTGTCTAATAATTGAGGGGAGTTCTTCCGCGGGGATATCACAGGTCACGCCCTTCAAAATTATCATGGGCATGAGCCGGCGAGCGGGTTCGGCCCTTACAGCTTTTGCCGCACGCAAGCGATTGAGGGCGTCATCCCGTTGCTCCGCAGAGTCGAACTCAACCCTCAGTTTTCCTCTTGAAATAGTTTGTACTCTGGCAGGTGCGTATTTGGCGTCTCGAAAAGATATGGATTTACGGAATGCAGTAACGGTTTCTTCCTTAGTTTTTGTTGCGGTGGTGGGAGTTACTATTATCGCGGGGCGTGAGATGGGGGGGTTGTGATGTGATGCGCTTCTGGGTGGTGTAGATTTGTTGGTGACCGGGCGGTTGATGGTTGAGGGGGCGATGGCTGATGCGGCAGCGGAGGCGACTGCAGCATATGTGGATTTCACCTGCTCCCTTTGCAGAGCAGCTATTTCCTCCTTGATGCTGTTGACGGCAGTGAGGTGGTTCGCTAATTCCTTCTTGACGCATTGAAGGATGTCTTGTTTGAGGTCATTACTGTTGGGGTTATTTCCTTGGGTAGCTGTCGGGGGGCCGTTGTTGGTGATTACATGCGGGACGTCTTCATCATTGATAAGGGAGGCTCCGAGTGTTTCAATTTGTGCTGCAATGCAGCGAATAAGTTGCTTGCCCTCCTTTTTCACACTTTTTTCGGTGTTTCAATTTGTGCTGCAATGCAGCGAATAAGTTGCTTGCCCTCCTTTTTCACACTTTTTTCGCTGACTACTTCTCGCAGCATTTGGCCATATGTTTCAAGTGTGTCTCCGAGTTTTTCCCTGTCTATGGGGTATATTTCTTCTTCGAGGTGTGAGAAGGGTCTCTCGATGAATGGGAAGTCGTCAGGGTACCGGGACTCGTCCATTTTTGGGCATAGGTTGAGTGGTTATGAGGTTTTCAGGTTAGGAGGGGGGGTAGGAGGGAAATTTGGGAATTCTGCCGAGACCGATCGCTAGGCCTCCCCAAGCCGGTTCTAACGAACCCAAACTCAAGGGGTCTAGGACCGGTAACGGCGGAGATAGGGTTTGGGGAGGTGAGGAAGGGAATGTGGGGGGAATTTCGGGATTCCGCCGGGGCCAATCGCTAGGCCTTCCCGAGCCGGTTGCAACGAACCCAAACTCAGGGGGTCTAGGACCGGTAACGGCGGAGATAGGGTTTGGGGGGGTTAGGAAGGGAATGTGGGGGGAATTCCGGGATTCCGCCGGGGCCAATCGCTAGGCCTTCCCGAGCCGGTTCTAACGAACCCAAACTCAGGGGGTCTAGGACCGGAGACGGCGGAGATAGGATTAGCGGGGGTGAGGTAAGAATGCGGGGAGGGGGGGGGAGGGGGGAAGGTTTCGTGGGGTGACGTTTGGGAGGGGTTTCGTGGAAAGGGCAGCGGGGGGTAGGGGAGACTAAAACAGCTAAGTCCGGGAAAAAGTGGGCGGGGCCAAAGTAAAAGGGGGCGGGACTTAACTTGGGGTGGGCGGGGCTAACTTGGAAAAAGTGGGAGGAGCCAACAAAAGTGGGCGGAGTTTAGGTGCAAAGTGGGTGGAGTTTAGTTGGAAAGGGGCGGAGTTTACGTTAAGTGGGTGGAGTCTATTTTGGCAGAGGGCCAATAGGATGTTAAATAAATATGAGTGGGTTGTACAACATTAACCAATAGGGAGATCAATAAATATTAAGTTTTAGAGGTAAATTAAATATATATTATGAATACGGATTTTAAAATTTACAATTCCCAATTTTAAAGTTGAGTTATATACTATACTATGAATAAGAATTTAAAATGGAGCTAATATACTGTTTTATAACTTACTATGAACAAGGTTTAACCCTCGCTCAAATTGCTGTTTCTGGGCGGATTTTGATGGGAGTGGTGTCAGGAGATGCGGGAGGTGACCCTCTATCTAGTTTTTATCCCAGACAGACTTCGAATCCATAGACCTTGAAGATATGACCTTTAAGGAGAATTTCCAAAATCAGCTTTTCTGTTCTTCAGCCGATCAGGGTGATTTTTGGTGGGCACCTTGGGGGCATCCAAAAAATGTCTTCCAGCTTGGTTCCAGGTGTTTAAGGTCAAAGGTCACTGAATGAGCACTGATTGAATCTGACGCACAAACCTTACTTGGTGTCCAGTCACTTTTGAAGAACTTGCCGTGGTCCGATTGTGGAGATCCAGGTGTCGTCGGATGCGGGAAGAGTTGGAGCTACTGCCAGCACAACCAGCTAGTCCGAATTCCCACTCTCAGAAGCAGGGGAGCCCTCCAAAGTCAGATGTTTGATTTCCGGGGTGAAAGCACCGCTCATGTGTAAGTTCTTGAAGATAGGAAGGTGGGATTTTAAGAACAATGTAGCCCTGAGTTGGGGCTGCAGTTGTGGGGTCAGAAAAGTAGGGGTGACAGATCGTTCTGGGGAGATATGGGGGAAAAACTGTAAATTTCACTGTTATGACCGGTTTTTGGCACTTTTCAGGTTTTTAACTAGGAAACTACTCATGGGAAAATTCTTAAACTTGGCACAGGGATGCACTAAAGGGTCCTGCACCGAACTGCAGTTTGAAAATGGTACGTCCCAGATCGTTTCACTGAGTTAAAGTCACTTTTGTCACAGATGGAATTTTTCACAATTTGTTTTTTGTTAATAACTTTTCCAATTTTCACGCGATTTCAAAAATTCTTTTTGGGTCGCAACCGGGGTCGCAGCCCGCACGTTTTGGTGTATCGCACTTGTAACTTTTGCACATAAAACCTATTTTTCCGATTTTTTGATCGCGGAGCGGCGTAAAAGTGATGCGCGCGGTGCGGCGTTCGCGCTGCGACTGGTTAGGTTAGGTTAGGTTAGGTTAGGTTAGGTTAGGTTAGGTTAGGTTAGGTTAGGTTAGGTTAGGTTAGGTTAGGTTAGGTTAGGTTAGGTTAGGTTAGGTTAGGTTAGGTTAGGTTAGGTTAGGTTAGGTTAGGTTAGGTTAGGTTAGGTTAGGTTAGGTTAGGTTAGGTTAGGTTAGGTTAGGTTAGGTTAGGTTAGGTTAGGTTAGGTTAGGTTAGGTTAGGTTAGGTTAGGTTAGGTTAGGTTAGGTTAGGTTAGGTTAGGTTAGGTTAGGTTAGGTTAGGTTAGGTTAGGTTAGGTTAGGTTAGGTTAGGTTAGGTTAGGTTAGGTTAGGTTAGGTTAGGTTAGGTTAGGTTAGGTTAGGTTAGGTTAGGTTAGGTTAGGTTAGGTTAGGTTAGGTTAGGTTAGGTTAGGTTAGGTTAGGTTAGGTTAGGTTAGGTTAGGTTAGGTTAGGTTAGGTTAGGTTAGGTTAGGTTAGGTTAGGTTAGGTTAGGTTAGGTTAGGTTAGGTTAGGTTAGGTTAGGTTAGGTTAGGTTAGGTTAGGTTAGGTTAGGTTAGGTTAGGTTAGGTTAGGTTAGGTTAGGTTAGGTTAGGTTAGGTTAGGTTAGGTTAGGTTAGGTTAGGTTAGGTTAGGTTAGGTTACGTTAGGTTAGGTTAGGTTAGGTTAGGTTAGGTTAGGTTAGGTTAGGTTAGGTTAGGTTAGGTTAGGTTAGGTTAGGTTAGGTTAGGTTAGGTTAGGTTAGGTTAGGTTAGGTTAGGTTAGGTTAGGTTAGGTTAGGTTAGGTTAGGTTAGGTTAGGTTAGGTTAGGTTAGGTTAGGTTAGGTTAGGTTAGGTTAGGTTAGGTTAGGTTAGGTTAGGTTAGGTTAGGTTAGGTTAGGTTAGGTTAGGTTAGGTTAGGTTAGGTTAGGTTAGGTTAGGTTAGGTTAGGTTAGGTTAGGTTAGGTTAGGTTAGGTTAGGCTAGGTTAGGTTAGGTTAGGTTAGGTTAGGTTAGGTTAGGTTAGGTTAGGTTAGGTTAGGTTAGGTTAGGTTAGGTTAGGTTAGGTTAGGATAGGTTAGGTTAGGTTAGGTTAGGTTAGGTTAGGTTAGGTTAGGTTAGGTTAGGTTAGGTTAGGTTAGGTTAGGTTAGGTTAGGTTAGGTTAGGTTAGGTTAGGTTAGGTTAGGTTAGGTTAGGTTAGGTTAGGTTAGGTTAGGTTAGGTTAGGTTAGGTTAGGTTAGGTTAGGTTAGGTTAGGTTAGGTTAGGTTAGGTTAGGTTAGGTTAGGTTAGGTTAGCTTAGGTTAGGTTAGGTTAGGTTAGGTTAGGTTAGGTTAGGTTAGGTTAGGTTAGGTTAGGTTAGGTTAGGTTAGGTTAGGTTAGGTTAGGTTAGGTTAGGTTAGGTTAGGTTAGGTTAGGTTAGGTTAGGTTAGGTTAGGTTAGGTTAGGTTAGGTTAGGTTAGGTTAGGTTAGGTTAGGTTAGGTTAGGTTAGGTTAGGTTAGGTTAGGTTAGGTTAGGTTAGGTTAGGTTAGGTTAGGTTAGGTTAGGTTAGGTTAGGTTAGGTTAGGTTAGGTTAGGTTAGGTTAGGTTAGGTTAGGTTAGGTTAGGTTAGGTTAGGTTAGGTTAGGTTAGGTTAGGTTAGGTTAGGTTAGGTTAGGTTAGGTTAGGTTAGGTTAGGTTAGGTTAGGTTAGGTTAGGTTAGGTTAGGTTAGGTTAGGTTAGGTTAGGTTAGGTTAGGTTAGGTTAGGTTAGGTTAGGTTAGGTTAGGTTAGGTTAGGTTAGGTTAGGTTAGGTTAGGTTAGGTTAGGTTAGGTTAGGTTAGGTTAGGTTAGGTTAGGTTAGGTTAGGTTAGGTTAGGTTAGGTTAGGTTAGGTTAGGTTAGGTTAGGTTAGGTTAGGTTAGGTTAGGTTAGGTTAGGTTAGGTTAGGTTAGGTTAGGTTAGGTTAGGTTAGGTTAGGTTAGGTTAGGTTAGGTTAGGTTAGGTTAGGTTAGGTTAGGTTAGGTTAGGTTAGGTTAGGTTAGGTTAGGTTAGGTTAGGTTAGGTTAGGTTAGGTTAGGTTAGGTTAGGTTAGGTTAGGTTAGGTTAGGTTAGGTTAGGTTAGGTTAGGTTAGGTTAGGTTAGGTTAGGTTAGGTTAGGTTAGGTTAGGTTAGGTTAGGTTAGGTTAGGTTAGGTTAGGTTAGGTTAGGTTAGGTTAGGTTAGGTTAGGTTAGGTTAGGTTAGGTTAGGTTAGGTTAGGTTAGGTTAGGTTAGGTTAGGTTAGGTTAGGTTAGGTTAGGTTAGGTTAGGTTAGGTTAGGTTAGGTTAGGTTAGGTTAGGTTAGGTTAGGTTAGGTTAGGTTAGGTTAGGTTAGGTTAGGTTAGGTTAGGTTAGGTTAGGTTAGGTTAGGTTAGGTTAGGTTAGGTTAGGTTAGGTTAGGTTAGGTTAGGTTAGGTTAGGTTAGGTTAGGTTAGGTTAGGTTAGGTTAGGTTAGGTTAGGTTAGGTTAGGTTAGGTTAGGTTAGGTTAGGTTAGGTTAGGTTAGGTTAGGTTAGGTTAGGTTAGGTTAGGTTAGGTTAGGTTAGGTTAGGTTAGGTTAGGTTAGGTTAGGTTAGGTTAGGTTAGGTTAGGTTAGGTTAGGTTAGGTTAGGTTAGGTTAGGTTAGGTTAGGTTAGGTTAGGTTAGGTTAGGTTAGGTTAGGTTAGGTTAGGTTAGGTTAGGTTAGGTTAGGTTAGGTTAGGTTAGGTTAGGTTAGGTTAGGTTAGGTTAGGTTAGGTTAGGTTAGGTTAGGTTAGGTTAGGTTAGGTTAGGTTAGGTTAGGTTAGGTTAGGTTAGGTTAGGTTAGGTTAGGTTAGGTTAGGTTAGGTTAGGTTAGGTTAGGTTAGGTTAGGTTAGGTTAGGTTAGGTTAGGTTAGGTTAGGTTAGGTTAGGTTAGGTTAGGTTAGGTTAGGTTAGGTTAGGTTAGGTTAGGTTAGGTTAGGTTAGGTTAGGTTAGGTTAGGTTAGGTTAGGTTAGGTTAGGTTAGGTTAGGTTAGGTTAGGTTAGGTTAGGTTAGGTTAGGTTAGGTTAGGTTAGGTTAGGTTAGGTTAGGTTAGGTTAGGTTAGGTTAGGTTAGGTTAGGTTAGGTTAGGTTAGGTTAGGTTAGGTTAGGTTAGGTTAGGTTAGGTTAGGTTAGGTTAGGTTAGGTTAGGTTAGGTTAGGTTAGGTTAGGTTAGGTTAGGTTAGGTTAGGTTAGGTTAGGTTAGGTTAGGTTAGGTTAGGTTAGGTTAGGTTAGGTTAGGTTAGGTTAGGTTAGGTTAGGTTAGGTTAGGTTAGGTTAGGTTAGGTTAGGTTAGGTTAGGTTAGGTTAGGTTAGGTTAGGTTAGGTTAGGTTAGGTTAGGTTAGGTTAGGTTAGGTTAGGTTAGGTTAGGTTAGGTTAGGTTAGGTTAGGTTAGGTTAGGTTAGGTTAGGTTAGGTTAGGTTAGGTTAGGTTAGGTTAGGTTAGGTTAGGTTAGGTTAGGTTAGGTTAGGTTAGGTTAGGTTAGGTTAGGTTAGGTTAGGTTAGGTTAGGTTAGGTTAGGTTAGGTTAGGTTAGGTTAGGTTAGGTTAGGTTAGGTTAGGTTAGGTTAGGTTAGGTTAGGTTAGGTTAGGTTAGGTTAGGTTAGGTTAGGTTAGGTTAGGTTAGGTTAGGTTAGGTTAGGTTAGGTTAGGTTAGGTTAGGTTAGGTTAGGTTAGGTTAGGTTAGGTTAGGTTAGGTTAGGTTAGGTTAGGTTAGGTTAGGTTAGGTTAGGTTAGGTTAGGTTAGGTTAGGTTAGGTTAGGTTAGGTTAGGTTAGGTTAGGTTAGGTTAGGTTAGGTTAGGTTAGGTTAGGTTAGGTTAGGTTAGGTTAGGTTAGGTTAGGTTAGGTTAGGTTAGGTTAGGTTAGGTTAGGTTAGGTTAGGTTAGGTTAGGTTAGGTTAGGTTAGGTTAGGTTAGGTTAGGTTAGGTTAGGTTAGGTTAGGTTAGGTTAGGTTAGGTTAGGTTAGGTTAGGTTAGCTTAGGTTAGGTTAGGTTAGGTTAGGTTAGGTTAGGTTAGGTTAGGTTAGGTTAGGTTAGGTTAGGTTAGGTTAGGTTAGGTTAGGTTAGGTTAGGTTAGGTTAGGTTAGGTTAGGTTAGGTTAGGTTAGGTTAGGTTAGGTTAGGTTAGGTTAGGTTAGGTTAGGTTAGGTTAGGTTAGGTTAGGTTAGGTTAGGTTAGGTTAGGTTAGGTTAGGTTAGGTTAGGTTAGGTTAGGTTAGGTTAGGTTAGGTTAGGTTAGGTTAGGTTAGGTTAGGTTAGGTTAGGTTAGCTTAGGTTAGGTTAGGTTAGGTTAGGTTAGGTTAGGTTAGGTTAGGTTAGGTTAGGTTAGGTTAGGTTAGGTTAGGTTAGGTTAGGTTAGGTTAGGTTAGGTTAGGTTAGGTTAGGTTAGGTTAGGTTAGGTTAGGTTAGGTTAGGTTAGGTTAGGTTAGGTTAGGTTAGGTTAGGTTAGGTTAGGTTAGGTTAGGTTAGGTTAGGTTAGGTTAGGTTAGGTTAGGTTAGGTTAGGTTAGGTTAGGTTAGGTTAGGTTAGGTTAGGTTAGGTTAGGTTAGGTTAGGTTAGGTTAGGTTAGGTTAGGTTAGGTTAGGTTAGGTTAGGTTAGGTTAGGTTAGGTTAGGTTAGGTTAGGTTAGGTTAGGTTAGGTTAGGTTAGGTTAGGTTAGGTTAGGTTAGGTTAGGTTAGGTTAGGTTAGGTTAGGTTAGGTTAGGTTAGGTTAGGTTAGGTTAGGTTAGGTTAGGTTAGGTTAGGTTAGGTTAGGTTAGGTTAGGTTAGGTTAGGTTAGGTTAGGTTAGGTTAGGTTAGGTTAGGTTAGGTTAGGTTAGGTTAGGTTAGGTTAGGTTAGGTTAGGTTAGGTTAGGTTAGGTTAGGTTAGGTTAGGTTAGGTTAGGTTAGGTTAGGTTAGGTTAGGTTAGGTTAGGTTAGGTTAGGTTAGGTTAGGTTAGGTTAGGTTAGGTTAGGTTAGGTTAGGTTAGGTTAGGTTAGGTTAGGTTAGGTTAGGTTAGGTTAGGTTAGGTTAGGTTAGGTTAGGTTAGGTTAGGTTAGGTTAGGTTAGGTTAGGTTAGGTTAGGTTAGGTTAGGTTAGGTTAGGTTAGGTTAGGTTAGGTTAGGTTAGGTTAGGTTAGGTTAGGTTAGGTTAGGTTAGGTTAGGTTAGGTTAGGTTAGGTTAGGTTAGGTTAGGTTAGGTTAGGTTAGGTTAGGTTAGGTTAGGTTAGGTTAGGTTAGGTTAGGTTAGGTTAGGTTAGGTTAGGTTAGGTTAGGTTAGGTTAGGTTAGGTTAGGTTAGGTTAGGTTAGGTTAGGTTAGGTTAGGTTAGGTTAGGTTAGGTTAGGTTAGGTTAGGTTAGGTTAGGTTAGGTTAGGTTAGGTTAGGTTAGGTTAGGTTAGGTTAGGTTAGGTTAGGTTAGGTTAGGTTAGGTTAGGTTAGGTTAGGTTAGGTTAGGTTAGGTTAGGTTAGGTTAGGTTAGGTTAGGTTAGGTTAGGTTAGGTTAGGTTAGGTTAGGTTAGGTTAGGTTAGGTTAGGTTAGGTTAGGTTAGGTTAGGTTAGGTTAGGTTAGGTTAGGTTAGGTTAGGTTAGGTTAGGTTAGGTTAGGTTAGGTTAGGTTAGGTTAGGTTAGGTTAGGTTAGGTTAGGTTAGGTTAGGTTAGGTTAGGTTAGGTTAGGTTAGGTTAGGTTAGGTTAGGTTAGGTTAGGTTAGGTTAGGTTAGGTTAGGTTAGGTTAGGTTAGGTTAGGTTAGGTTAGGTTAGGTTAGGTTAGGTTAGGTTAGCTTAGGTTAGGTTAGGTTAGGTTAGGTTAGGTTAGGTTAGGTTAGGTTAGGTTAGGTTAGGTTAGGTTAGGTTAGGTTAGGTTAGGTTAGGTTAGGTTAGGTTAGGTTAGGTTAGGTTAGGTTAGGTTAGGTTAGGTTAGGTTAGGTTAGGTTAGGTTAGGTTAGGTTAGGTTAGGTTAGGTTAGGTTAGGTTAGGTTAGGTTAGCTTAGGTTAGGTTAGGTTAGGTTAGGTTAGGTTAGGTTAGGTTAGGTTAGGTTAGGTTAGGTTAGGTTAGGTTAGGTTAGGTTAGGTTAGGTTAGGTTAGGTTAGGTTAGGTTAGGTTAGGTTAGGTTAGGTTAGGTTAGGTTAGGTTAGGTTAGGTTAGGTTAGGTTAGGTTAGGTTAGGTTAGGTTAGGTTAGGTTAGGTTAGGTTAGGTTAGGTTAGGTTAGGTTAGGTTAGGTTAGGTTAGGTTAGGTTAGGTTAGGTTAGGTTAGGTTAGGTTAGGTTAGGTTAGGTTAGGTTAGGTTAGGTTAGGTTAGGTTAGGTTAGGTTAGGTTAGGTTAGGTTAGGTTAGGTTAGGTTAGGTTAGGTTAGGTTAGGTTAGGTTAGGTTAGGTTAGGTTAGGTTAGGTTAGGTTAGGTTAGGTTAGGTTAGGTTAGGTTAGGTTAGGTTAGGTTAGGTTAGGTTAGGTTAGGTTAGGTTAGGTTAGGTTAGGTTAGGTTAGGTTAGGTTAGGTTAGGTTAGGTTAGGTTAGGTTAGGTTAGGTTAGGTTAGGTTAGGTTAGGTTAGGTTAGGTTAGGTTAGGTTAGGTTAGGTTAGGTTAGGTTAGGTTAGGTTAGGTTAGGTTAGGTTAGGTTAGGTTAGGTTAGGTTAGGTTAGGTTAGGTTAGGTTAGGTTAGGTTAGGTTAGGTTAGGTTAGGTTAGGTTAGGTTAGGTTAGGTTAGGTTAGGTTAGGTTAGGTTAGGTTAGGTTAGGTTAGGTTAGGTTAGGTTAGGTTAGGTTAGGTTAGGTTAGGTTAGGTTAGGTTAGGTTAGGTTAGGTTAGGTTAGGTTAGGTTAGGTTAGCTTAGGTTAGGTTAGGTTAGGTTAGGTTAGGTTAGGTTAGGTTAGGTTAGGTTAGGTTAGGTTAGGTTAGGTTAGGTTAGGTTAGGTTAGGTTAGGTTAGGTTAGGTTAGGTTAGGTTAGGTTAGGTTAGGTTAGGTTAGGTTAGGTTAGGTTAGGTTAGGTTAGGTTAGGTTAGGTTAGGTTAGGTTAGGTTAGGTTAGGTTAGGTTAGGTTAGGTTAGGTTAGGTTAGGTTAGGTTAGGTTAGGTTAGGTTAGGTTAGGTTAGGTTAGGTTAGGTTAGGTTAGGTTAGGTTAGGTTAGGTTAGGTTAGGTTAGGTTAGGTTAGGTTAGGTTAGGTTAGGTTAGGTTAGGTTAGGTTAGGTTAGGTTAGGTTAGGTTAGGTTAGGTTAGGTTAGGTTAGGTTAGGTTAGGTTAGGTTAGGTTAGGTTAGGTTAGGTTAGGTTAGGTTAGGTTAGGTTAGGTTAGGTTAGGTTAGGTTAGGTTAGGTTAGGTTAGGTTAGGTTAGGTTAGGTTAGGTTAGGTTAGGTTAGGTTAGGTTAGGTTAGGTTAGGTTAGGTTAGGTTAGGTTAGGTTAGGTTAGGTTAGGTTAGGTTAGGTTAGGTTAGGTTAGGTTAGGTTAGGTTAGGTTAGGTTAGGTTAGGTTAGGTTAGGTTAGGTTAGGTTAGGTTAGGTTAGGTTAGGTTAGGTTAGGTTAGGTTAGGTTAGGTTAGGTTAGGTTAGGTTAGGTTAGGTTAGGTTAGGTTAGGTTAGGTTAGGTTAGGTTAGGTTAGGTTAGGTTAGGTTAGGTTAGGTTAGGTTAGGTTAGGTTAGGTTAGGTTAGGTTAGGTTAGGTTAGGTTAGGTTAGGTTAGGTTAGGTTAGGTTAGGTTAGGTTAGGTTAGGTTAGGTTAGGTTAGGTTAGGTTAGGTTAGGTTAGGTTAGGTTAGGTTAGGTTAGGTTAGGTTAGGTTAGGTTAGGTTAGGTTAGGTTAGGTTAGGTTAGGTTAGGTTAGGTTAGGTTAGGTTAGGTTAGGTTAGGTTAGGTTAGGTTAGGTTAGGTTAGGTTAGGTTAGGTTAGGTTAGGTTAGGTTAGGTTAGGTTAGGTTAGGTTAGGTTAGGTTAGGTTAGGTTAGGTTAGGTTAGGTTAGGTTAGGTTAGGTTAGGTTAGGTTAGGTTAGGTTAGGTTAGGTTAGGTTAGGTTAGGTTAGGTTAGGTTAGGTTAGGTTAGGTTAGGTTAGGTTAGGTTAGGTTAGGTTAGGTTAGGTTAGGTTAGGTTAGGTTAGGTTAGGTTAGGTTAGGTTAGGTTAGGTTAGGTTAGGTTAGGTTAGGTTAGGTTAGGTTAGGTTAGGTTAGGTTAGGTTAGGTTAGGTTAGGTTAGGTTAGGTTTTTTTTTTTTTTTTTTTTTCTGCCTGTGTTCTAGTTGTTGGGGTGTTGTATTTGTATCGCTGTAGAGTGTTATGAGTGATAGTGTGGGATGATGGACCGGCAGAGGGGTAAGGTCTCGCTATTTGATACGACAACCCGCCCTCTGCCGGGGTAGTGTAGGTGTAGGGGGATCTTCCAGAGGGGCAGGACTTCCGCGTAGCAACCCTTCCGTCCGCCCCTCGTCGGTCCCCCTGGGTAGGTAAGGGAGTGTGCTGTGTGAGTTAGTGTGGTGAGATAAATGTGTGGTCGCAAGAGTGATTGTCGTGGTATACATTTATTTACTTATATCTTAATTAACAAGATTAAAAGTTAAGTGGTGCACTGACAGTAATTAAGTTGTCTACGTAAAATTTAGTGTAGTTTACAAAATAGAATTTGGTGTAAAATAAAAGGGAAAAATTGTATACAATAAAATAAAGATAAGTCTCTGGAGATTAACTTTCAAAGAATATAAAATTATAACGATCTTTATCTGGGTTTTATGCTAAGATTTTTCCTATGTCTATCAGTTATACAAATCAAAAATCTAAATTCTATAACGATACTGGAGAACTACAGTTTGTCGTTGAGCAACAAGCAACGTGACATCAAATAACAATGAAATGATGATACGTGAGTGCGAATATAAAATTAAGTTGCTCAATGAATCAATCAACAATCAGCTTATAAGTTAGTTTCAAATGAGTGTCCATACGCGGACCCATGCGCAGGCTATGAGCATTGTTAGACGATCACGCCCGCGCCATCGATCCACGCTCCGTCGCTTCCGATGCTCATCGGCTAGTCATTATGGCCTTCCTCACCAGATTTGGGCCATTAACGGGTGCCCTGCTTCCCGCCTCCTGTCCGAGTGGGCACGAACCGCGGTGCACAATCGGAAGCGAGCAGATTTAATGGTGGTTTCACAACATAATGCTAGGGCGGTTAAATGTTAGTTAAAGGTAAGGCATGATTAGTTATTGTTTATTGAATTCTTTGAGATTTTTATATATTTTGTCGATAAGTTCGATGTATGAGCTGAGTGCACAGTCTTTTTGTATGAGTTCGATGACACAGTATGGTGACACACCGAGGCGGCTGCATATCATTTCATGCTTATAGCGATGTGTTTCAAATCTGGGGCATTTTTCCAATAAGTGGTCGGGACTCTGTGTAGACGTCCCATCGCAAGGGCATGTGTCCGAAGGTACGATCCTGAATCTGTGCAGGTATGCGCGATGACCTCCGTGCCCGGTTAAGACTTGGATGAGTTGGTGGTTTGGTGTGATTTTTTGCCATAATTGTTGAATGTTGCTGAGACTGGGGAATATAGTGCTGGTTCTGCGACCTTGTTCCGAACTAATGTAGCGCGATTGCCAGGTACTCAGGCTGAGCCGCCGGACGTGGCGTTTAACGTATGAGCAAGGAAAGAACGCGTAATCAGGGGCTCGGTGCAAGTTGGTGGCGAGATTCGCCGCCTCATCAGCCATTTCATTTCCGGGTATGCCAATGTGGCTCCTGACCCAAGACACCTCGATTCGGCCCATTGATTTGTATTCGTGTAAAATCTTATGGATTTGTGTTACTATTGGGTGCGTGTTGCTTCGATTCTGGATAGCCATGATTGAGGATAAAGAATCCGTAAATATTTGTACGTCGGGGTGTCTTCGGTCGAGAGCCCACCGGCATGCACGTTGTATCGCCAGCAGCTCAGCCTGAAACACTGAGCAACAGTCATGTAATTTGAGTTTTCTTACAGTAGGTGTATCTTGGTTCCCGCCCGGATCAAAACACACAAAGGCCGCGCCGACTCTGCCATCCTGCTGCTTACTGCCGTCAGTGAAAATTTGTAATGCAGTGTTGCGTAGAGTTGTGTTTAATTCATCCAAGTTGTGTGAAGTGATGAGTGGAATAGTTACTCTATCAGCTGGGTGCAGTAAGTGGTGAGTAGGGGTGGGTCGCTCGAAGGGGATGTCGGATGGGAGGAGATCGGTGGCGCCAGCCAACCGAGCCATCTCGACCTTGTTCACCTCGAGGACCCGTAGATCTAGGGGGATAAACTGTGCCAAGGCGAGGGCAGCGGAGGTTGAAGTTGTGCGGTATGCGCGTATGGCCTTAATGGCGAAACCGCGCTGCGTGCTGAGAAGTAGGCGACGGACACCTTTTTTCGCAGCCACGTGACCCCACACCCCAGCGGCATAGGTAATTATGGGTATGATTACGTGTTCATGTATAATGCTAATGTTCTCGGGGTTCATGCCCCATGTAGGTTTGGCATATAAGCAAATTTTATGGAATATACGAGTTGCCTTTTTGGTGATGTGGTGCACGTGCCCGCGAAACGTTAATCTCTCATCCAACACTATTCCAAGGAGTTTTATGTCCTTGGAGAAGTTAATAGCCTGTCCGTCCATGCTGAGGTGGGCCGCTTTAGCCCTAGGGGTGAACGCAATCGCCTGGGTTTTGGCGGCGCCAAACACTAGTTTGACGCTCCTCCCCCAGGCGGCCACGTCCCCCAGGACGCCATTAGTTGTGTTTTCCAGTGCGCTAACATTCTTAGCTGAGACCATAAGAAATACGTCGTCGGCGTACGCCTGCATCCGACAATCCGGCGGCAGAGGCCTGCTGAGTAGCTCGTCGAGGATGATATTCCACATGACGGGTCCACATGCGGAGCCCTGTATGCATCCTTTCGACATGCGCTTGGAGACCCGCGCCCCCGCGTGGTCCAGAGTCACGCTGCGTTCGGATAGGTAGCTTACCACCAGTCCGAAAATGTTGTTGGGGCAGTCGATGACCCTGAGCCTGTGCAGCAAAGCGGGCCACCAAGCGTTGTCGAAGGCCGCCTTGATGTCTAGGGACACCGCAGCGACCAGATGCCCACGTTTCTTAGCATCCTCGACGAACTCCAGAGCGGCGCGAATGGCAGCAGTCGTATTCGTTTGTTCGCGGAATCCGTACTGCTTGCCACTCGTTTTGCCGCCGGTGTCTGCCCGATACACCATTCTTTTGATGAATAGCTTCTCGAGCAGTTTGCCGAATACAGGCAGGAGCCCAATCGGCCGGTACGCACCGAGGAAGTTGTGATCAGGTTTACCGGGTTTTGGGATGATTCTAACGAAGGCCTCCTTCCACTGCCGGGGGAAGTGCTGGAGCATGAGACATTGGTTGAAGATGTTTGTCATTAATTTGGGGTATAGTTTTATAAAATGTTTACATATATCGGCTGTGAGACCGTCTAGCCCAGGGGCCTTTTTTGGGTTCATGTTATTGATGTGCTCCATCACCTCCTCAGCAGCGAAAGGGGGATCGTCAGGAGAGTCAGGTCGGGTATGACTACTGGATCTCAGAATGTGATGGTGGGGTTCAGTGTCCGGTCCGTCGTCGGGGTAGAAATGGCGCAGCAGTGCTGTCGCTGTTTCCGCCCCGCCGACGGTATACCGGCCACCTATGTCGAGTGTTGCGGGGGGTCGTCGGGGGGCCGCGTCCTTTAGGAGGCGGTTAGTGAGCGACCAAACGTTCTCCCTGGTTTGTAGCTCGCAGAACTCTCTAAAGTTTTTGGTCGAGGCCGCGCGGATTTCCCGCGCGTAGACCGCTTTAAGGTCTTGCAGCTCGGTTGCCAGGGGGCCCGGCGGTCGCCCACGTCTGATTTCAGAATGTAGTTTGCGGTGTAGACTGATGACTTCCTGTTTGCGATGTTCCAGAGATTCGGACCACCAAGGAGGTTTGTACTTATTTCCGCCCTTCTTGGTGGGCATGGATTCCTTGCAGGCCCGGTGGATTGTGTGTATGATTTCGTCTATGGTGTCTTCCAGTTGTTGAGTGTTGTATGAGTGGATGTTGCGGTTGAGTATGTCGGATGTGGTGAATTGTGTGTGTAGTGATTCGGCGAATTGTGCCCAGTTGGCCTTGGAACTCTTATATAAATATGTTGTTTGTGTGTTGTGTGTAGTGGTGGAGTGAGTGAGTGTGTCGACCTCGACGCGAAACACAACGGCATTATGTTGTGATAATGGACAACCCGCCAGGTCGACCCGCCATCCCCGAACGGCGTCAAATAAATTATATGAGACCATGGTGACATCAATTATTGAGGTTCTAATTCGCCCATGCGTGACGGCCTCGAAGGTGGGGGTCGACCCCAGATTGCATATGTGCAAATCGTTGGCGCAGGCCAGCTCCGCGATGTCATTTCCGCGGGGGTTCGCGGTGGCGCTCCCCCATAAGGGGTGCCAGCCGTTAAAATCCCCGCCAAGGACCACGGAGCTGCCCTGCGTCAACCTGAGGAATGTGTCGATGTTTGTTATGGTGTTGTGTTCGTCGTGATCCGGCTCGACATAGGCCGACGCCACATATATGCGCCGGGATCCTAAGTCCAGCCGTACCACACTTAGGTTGGATGTTGAGTGTTGGGTCATGCCCAGCATACACCAGTGTCCAGATTTCGCCACCACGCATGCCTTGACTCTTTCCCCGGTGCAGAACTGAAAGATGTTCGCACCGGGGATGGAACGAACCGTCGTGCCAGCGCCGACATACGGTTCCGACACGAGGGCTATGGTATGGCGACCTGCCATAAATGAGGAGGCAAACTCCTCAAAGCATTTTTTCGATTTGTCTAAGTTACACTGTATAATAGAGATGTGCTTCTTATTGGCCATTTTCAATTCTATTATTGATCCTCATCTTCATAGCGTGGATGCGCGGGCAGGTCATGGAGGTCGCCTTGTGTTTCACTTCAAGTTTGGTGTTGAATCTAGTGTTGTGCTTTATACAATTGTAACATTTGGCCGAGCCGGGTTTGGTCCTTATAGGGCAAGCGTCAATGTGGTGACTCTCGTCAGCGCAGTGGGCGCAAGGTTTGGTTGTTACTGTACATTTGGTTTTCGTGTGACCGAATTGTAGACACCCAAAGCATTGAATAAATGGGGAGAACTCATCGACGTGGACCCTTTGATAATCCACGTTGACTCTCCCCATCCCAGTGACGTGTCTCCAGATCTTGGGGTGGGCGGTGAATATTGCGTTATAAAGTTTTTCGTTACGATTGTTCCGCTTAAAGCGGAGCACCAGGTCGTCGGGCGCGGAGTTGAGTTTGGTTATCTCGGGGTTCTGTGTGATTATAATTTGAGTGAGCTCATCCGATGGGACGTCCTTAGATATTCCCTTGAGGATGAACATTGGTCGCAGGGTGCGTGCAAGCTCAGCTGTCACTTGTGTGTTGGTTTCTGAATTCAGACGCCTCAGAGCGTCGTCCCTATCCTCTGGTTTCTCGAATTCGATTCTGAGTTTTCCGTTTGAAATTGTCTGTACTCTTGCCGGTGCGTAATTGGTGTCTCGGAAAGATATAGATTTCCGGAATGCAGTAACGGTTTCTTCCTTAGTTTTTGTTGCGGTGGTGGGAGTTACTATTATCGCTGGGCGTGAGATGGGGGGGTTGTGTTGTGGTGCGCTTCTGGTTGGTGTAGGTTTATGGGCGACCGGGCGGCTGATGGTTGAGGGGGCGATGGCTGATGCGGCAGCGGAGGCGACTGCAGCATAGGTGGATTTAGTTTGCTCCTTCTGTAGTGCTATGAGTTCTTTCTTTATGGAATTGACGGCGGAGAGGTGGTTGGCAAGTTCCTGTTTGACACAGTTGAGGATATCTTCCTTGAGGTTGTTGTTTACGGTGGGGGATGTTGTTTGTTCTTCCGGGCCGGGTGGGTAGATGATGTGGGGGAATTGCTTCTCGTCATGAATTGCTTCAGAAAATTGTAGCAGTTGGTGGGCGATGCTATAGACCATGTCCTTGCCCTCCTTCTTCACGCTCTTGGGTTTTACGGCTTCCAAAAGTTGTAAGCCGTACTGTTCCATCATATCTCCAAGGAAAGCTTTGGTCACAGGGAATGCTGGGTGTTCGTCTGTAGGATTCACCAGATTGATGAAGCCAGGTGGATGGTCGTGATGGTCCTTCGCCATTGTTACTCATGAGCGGTTTGAGTGTTCAGATTGGGGGTATAACTTGGGGGAGGGGGGGAATTTGGGAATTCCGACGGGGCCAGCCGCTAGGCCTTCCCGAGCCGGTTCTAACGAGCCCAAACTCAGGGGGTCCAGGACCGGAAACGACGGAGATAGGATTAGGGAAGTGAGGAAGGGAATGTGGGGGGGAATTCCGGGATTCCGCCGGGGCCAATCGCTAGGCCCTCCCGAGCCGGTTCTAACGAACCCAAACTCGGGGGGTCCAGGACCGGAAACGACGGAGATAGGATTAGGGGAGTGGGGAAGGGAATGTGGGGGGAATTCCGGGATTCCGCCGGAGCCGATCGCTAGGCCTTCCCGAGCCGGTTCTAACGAACCCAAACTCAGGGGGTCTAGGACCGGAAACGACGGAGATAGGTTAGAGGGGGTGAGGAAGGGAATATGAGGGCGGGGGGGGGGGGGGGGGGAAGGTTTCGCGGGGTGACGTTTGGGAGGGGTTTGGTAGACAGGGCAGCGGGGGGTATAGGAGATTAAAACTGCTAAGTCCGGGAAAAAGTGGGCGGGGCCAATGTAAAAAGGGGGCGGGACTTAACTTGGGGTGGGCGGGGCTAACATGGAAAAAGTGGGAGGAGCCAACAAAAGTGGGCGGAGTTTATGGACAAAGTGGGTGGAGTTTAGTATGAAAGGGGCGGAGTTTATGTTAAGTGGGAGGAGTCTATTTTGGCAGAGGGCCAATGAGGTGTTAGATAAATATAGGTGGGTTGAACAGTAATTACCAATAGGGTGATAGATAAATATTAAGTTTTAGGAGTGAATTAAATATATATTATGAATACGGATTTTAAAAATTTTACAACTTCCCAATTTTAAAGTTAAGTTGGTTTAAGACTATGAATAAGGTTTTAAAAAGGATGTTAAATGAGTAGGAACAAAGAAAGGAAAACCTCGCTCAATCAGCCGCTATTGCTCCGATCAGGTCGTGAGTGGTGTCGTTGGATCCGGGAGGTTGCCCTCGACCAGATTATTCTGCCAGACAGACTTCGTACCTGTATGCTGTTCAGTTATGACCTTCTTCTGGTGATTTTGAAAATGACTTTTTTGTCTGTGGGTGGATTTGGCTGGTTCTTGGTGTGTAGACTGAGGGTCCTCAAAAAAATGATTTCTGAACTGGTTCCAAGTTTCTAGATCTGAAGGTCACGGAGTTATCACTTGATAAATGTACGGCTGAAAACTCACTGTATGTCCAGGTGGATTTGAGGCACTTCCTGATGTCCGATGGTGAAGATCTTGATGTCCAGGGATTCTTGGTGAAGTGGCGCAACTTCTGGTATATGAGCCGGCCCAAGGTCTCAGCTCCTGAGATCAGGGGAGCCCTCCGAAGTTGAAGTATGAGTTTTGAGGGTGAAAGCACCGCTCATTTGAAGAGTACGGCAGCTAGAATTGTACACTTTGGTGGACAATGTAGTCCTGGCTCGGGGCTACCACTGTGGGGTCCAGGATCAATTCTAGCTGGAAGGTTGGTGAAGTTATGGAGGAAAAACTGTCTTTAACTTTGAAAAACTGGGTGTGGCGCACTTCACTGTTCGATATCTTGAAAAGTACTCACGAGAAAAATCTGGAACTTTGCACAGGGAAGGGGGGGGATATACGGAGTCGAACTGCAGTCCAAAAACTATATGTAAAAGATCGTTTTACGGAGATATGGTCACTTGAATCACTGAGAAAATTTTCACTGAAAGTTTTTCTTTGATAAATTAGTCAATTGTTATCCTATTTTAAAAATTCTTTTTGATGCACATGCAGGGTCACAGCGCGCACATTTTGATGTATCACACTAGTAATTTCCGCACATAAAACCTATTTTTCGGATATTTTGAACGCGGAGCGGCTTAAAAGTGATGCGCGCGGTACGGCGTTCGCGCTGCGACTCGGTTAGGTTAGGTTAGGTTAGGTTAGGTTAGGTTAGGTTAGGTTAGGTTAGGTTAGGTTAGGTTAGGTTAGGTTAGGTTAGGTTAGGTTAGGTTAGGTTAGGTTAGGTTAGGTTAGGTTAGGTTAGGTTAGGTTAGGTTAGGTTAGGTTAGGTTAGGTTAGGTTAGGTTAGGTTAGGTTAGGTTAGGTTAGGTTAGGTTAGGTTAGGTTAGGTTAGGTTAGGTTAGGTTAGGTTAGGTTAGGTTAGGTTAGGTTAGGTTAGGTTAGGTTAGGTTAGGTTAGGTTAGGTTAGGTTAGGTTAGGTTAGGTTAGGTTAGGTTAGGTTAGGTTAGGTTAGGTTAGGTTAGGTTAGGTTAGGTTAGGTTAGGTTAGGTTAGGTTAGGTTAGGTTAGGTTAGGTTAGGTTAGGTTAGATTAGGTTAGGTTAGGTTAGGTTAGGTTAGGTTAGGTTAGGTTAGGTTAGGTTAGGTTAGGTTAGGTTAGGTTAGGTTAGGTTAGGTTAGGTTAGGTTAGGTTAGGTTAGGTTAGGTTAGGTTAGGTTAGGTTAGGTTAGGTTAGGTTAGGTTAGGTTAGGTTAGGTTAGGTTAGGTTAGGTTAGGTTAGGTTAGGTTAGGTTAGGTTAGGTTAGGTTAGGTTAGGTTAGGTTAGGTTAGGTTAGGTTAGGTTAGGTTAGGTTAGGTTAGGTTAGGTTAGGTTAGGTTAGGTTAGGTTAGGTTAGGTTAGGTTAGGTTAGGTTAGGTTAGGTTAGGTTAGGTTAGGTTAGGTTAGGTTAGGTTAGGTTAGGTTAGGTTAGGTTAGGTTAGGTTAGGTTAGGTTAGGTTAGGTTAGGTTAGGTTAGGTTAGGTTAGGTTAGGTTAGGTTAGGTTAGGTTAGGTTAGGTTAGGTTAGGTTAGGTTAGGTTAGGTTAGGTTAGGTTAGGTTAGGTTAGGTTAGGTTAGGTTAGGTTAGGTTAGGTTAGGTTAGGTTAGGTTAGGTTAGGTTAGGTTAGGTTAGGTTAGGTTAGGTTAGGTTAGGTTAGGTTAGGTTAGGTTAGGTTAGGTTAGGTTAGGTTAGGTTAGGTTAGGTTAGGTTAGGTTAGGTTAGGTTAGGTTAGGTTAGGTTAGGTTAGGTTAGGTTAGGTTAGGTTAGGTTAGGTTAGGTTAGGTTAGGTTAGGTTAGGTTAGGTTAGGTTAGGTTAGGTTAGGTTAGGTTAGGTTAGGTTAGGTTAGGTTAGGTTAGGTTAGGTTAGGTTAGGTTAGGTTAGGTTAGGTTAGGTTAGGTTAGGTTAGGTTAGGTTAGGTTAGGTTAGGTTAGGTTAGGTTAGGTTAGGTTAGGTTAGGTTAGGTTAGGTTAGGTTAGGTTAGGTTAGGTTAGGTTAGGTTAGGTTAGGTTAGGTTAGGTTAGGTTAGGTTAGGTTAGGTTAGGTTAGGTTAGGTTAGGTTAGGTTAGGTTAGGTTAGGTTAGGTTAGGTTAGGTTAGGTTAGGTTAGGTTAGGTTAGGTTAGGTTAGGTTAGGTTAGGTTAGGTTAGGTTAGGTTAGGTTAGGTTAGGTTAGGTTAGGTTAGGTTAGGTTAGGTTAGGTTAGGTTAGGTTAGGTTAGGTTAGGTTAGGTTAGGTTAGGTTAGGTTAGGTTAGGTTAGGTTAGGTTAGGTTAGGTTAGGTTAGGTTAGGTTAGGTTAGGTTAGGTTAGGTTAGGTTAGGTTAGGTTAGGTTAGGTTAGGTTAGGTTAGGTTAGGTTAGGTTAGGTTAGGTTAGGTTAGGTTAGGTTAGGTTAGGTTAGGTTAGGTTAGGTTAGGTTAGGTTAGGTTAGGTTAGGTTAGGTTAGGTTAGGTTAGGTTAGGTTAGGTTAGGTTAGGTTAGGTTAGGTTAGGTTAGGTTAGGTTAGGTTAGGTTAGGTTAGGTTAGGTTAGGTTAGGTTAGGTTAGGTTAGGTTAGGTTAGGTTAGGTTAGGTTAGGTTAGGTTAGGTTAGGTTAGGTTAGGTTAGGTTAGGTTAGGTTAGGTTAGGTTAGGTTAGGTTAGGTTAGGTTAGGTTAGGTTAGGTTAGGTTAGGTTAGGTTAGGTTAGGTTAGGTTAGGTTAGGTTAGGTTAGGTTAGGTTAGGTTAGGTTAGGTTAGGTTAGGTTAGGTTAGGTTAGGTTAGGTTAGGTTAGGTTAGGTTAGGTTAGGTTAGGTTAGGTTAGGTTAGGTTAGGTTAGGTTAGGTTAGGTTAGGTTAGGTTAGGTTAGGTTAGGTTAGGTTAGGTTAGGTTAGGTTAGGTTAGGTTAGGTTAGGTTAGGTTAGGTTAGGTTAGGTTAGGTTAGGTTAGGTTAGGTTAGGTTAGGTTAGGTTAGGTTAGGTTAGGTTAGGTTAGGTTAGGTTAGGTTAGGTTAGGTTAGGTTAGGTTAGGTTAGGTTAGGTTAGGTTAGGTTAGGTTAGGTTAGGTTAGGTTAGGTTAGGTTAGGTTAGGTTAGGTTAGGTTAGGTTAGGTTAGGTTAGGTTAGGTTAGGTTAGGTTAGGTTAGGTTAGGTTAGGTTAGGTTAGGTTAGGTTAGGTTAGGTTAGGTTAGGTTAGGTTAGGTTAGGTTAGGTTAGGTTAGGTTAGGTTAGGTTAGGTTAGGTTAGGTTAGGTTAGGTTAGGTTAGGTTAGGTTAGGTTAGGTTAGGTTAGGTTAGGTTAGGTTAGGTTAGGTTAGGTTAGGTTAGGTTAGGTTAGGTTAGGTTAGGTTAGGTTAGGTTAGGTTAGGTTAGGTTAGGTTAGGTTAGGTTAGGTTAGGTTAGGTTAGGTTAGGTTAGGTTAGGTTAGGTTAGGTTAGGTTAGGTTAGGTTAGGTTAGGTTAGGTTAGGTTAGGTTAGGTTAGGTTAGGTTAGGTTAGGTTAGGTTAGGTTAGGTTAGGTTAGGTTAGGTTAGGTTAGGTTAGGTTAGGTTAGGTTAGGTTAGGTTAGGTTAGGTTAGGTTAGGTTAGGTTAGGTTAGGTTAGGTTAGGTTAGGTTAGGTTAGGTTAGGTTAGGTTAGGTTAGGTTAGGTTAGGTTAGGTTAGGTTAGGTTAGGTTAGGTTAGGTTAGGTTAGGTTAGGTTAGGTTAGGTTAGGTTAGGTTAGGTTAGGTTAGGTTAGGTTAGGTTAGGTTAGGTTAGGTTAGGTTAGGTTAGGTTAGGTTAGGTTAGGTTAGGTTAGGTTAGGTTAGGTTAGGTTAGGTTAGGTTAGGTTAGGTTAGGTTAGGTTAGGTTAGGTTAGGTTAGGTTAGGTTA
This sequence comes from Deilephila porcellus, assembly GCA_905220455.2. Classification (NCBI taxonomy): domain Eukaryota; kingdom Metazoa; phylum Arthropoda; class Insecta; order Lepidoptera; family Sphingidae; genus Deilephila; species Deilephila porcellus. Next base: position 34,899 of record CAJMZX020000001.1, read on the forward strand.
GGTTAGGTTAGGTTAGGTTAGGTTAGGTTAGGTTAGGTTAGGTTAGGTTAGGTTAGGTTAGGTTAGGTTAGGTTAGGTTAGGTTAGGTTAGGTTAGGTTAGGTTAGGTTAGGTTAGGTTAGGTTAGGTTAGGTTAGGTTAGGTTAGGTTAGGTTAGGTTAGGTTAGGTTAGGTTAGGTTAGGTTAGGTTAGGTTAGGTTAGGTTAGGTTAGGTTAGGTTAGGTTAGGTTAGGTTAGGTTAGGTTAGGTTAGGTTAGGTTAGGTTAGGTTAGGTTAGGTTAGGTTAGGTTAGGTTAGGTTAGGTTAGGTTAGGTTAGGTTAGGTTAGGTTAGGTTAGGTTAGGTTAGGTTAGGTTAGGTTAGGTTAGGTTAGGTTAGGTTAGGTTAGGTTAGGTTAGGTTAGGTTAGGTTAGGTTAGGTTAGGTTAGGTTAGGTTAGGTTAGGTTAGGTTAGGTTAGGTTAGGTTAGGTTAGGTTAGGTTAGGTTAGGTTAGGTTAGGTTAGGTTAGGTTAGGTTAGGTTAGGTTAGGTTAGCTTAGGTTAGGTTAGGTTAGGTTAGGTTAGGTTAGGTTAGGTTAGGTTAGGTTAGGTTAGGTTAGGTTAGGTTAGGTTAGGTTAGGTTAGGTTAGGTTAGGTTAGGTTAGGTTAGGTTAGGTTAGGTTAGGTTAGGTTAGGTTAGGTTAGGTTAGGTTAGGTTAGGTTAGGTTAGGTTAGGTTAGGTTAGGTTAGGTTAGGTTAGGTTAGGTTAGGTTAGGTTAGGTTAGGTTAGGTTAGGTTAGGTTAGGTTAGGTTAGGTTAGGTTAGGTTAGGTTAGGTTAGGTTAGGTTAGGTTAGGTTAGGTTAGGTTAGGTTAGGTTAGGTTAGGTTAGGTTAGGTTAGGTTAGGTTAGGTTAGGTTAGGTTAGGTTAGGTTAGGTTAGGTTAGGTTAGGTTAGGTTAGGTTAGGTTAGGTTAGGTTAGGTTAGGTTAGGTTAGGTTAGGTTAGGTTAGGTTAGGTTAGGTTAGGTTAGGTTAGGTTAGGTTAGGTTAGGTTAGGTTAGGTTAGGTTAGGTTAGGTTAGGTTAGGTTAGGTTAGGTTAGGTTAGGTTAGGTTAGGTTAGGTTAGGTTAGGTTAGGTTAGGTTAGGTTAGGTTAGGTTAGGTTAGGTTAGGTTAGGTTAGGTTAGGTTAGGTTAGGTTAGGTTAGGTTAGGTTAGGTTAGGTTAGGTTAGGTTAGGTTAGGTTAGGTTAGGTTAGGTTAGGTTAGGTTAGGTTAGGTTAGGTTAGGTTAGGTTAGGTTAGGTTAGGTTAGGTTAGGTTAGGTTAGGTTAGGTTAGGTTAGGTTAGGTTAGGTTAGGTTAGGTTAGGTTAGGTTAGGTTAGGTTAGGTTAGGTTAGGTTAGGTTAGGTTAGGTTAGGTTAGGTTAGGTTAGGTTAGGTTAGGTTAGGTTAGGTTAGGTTAGGTCAGGTTAGGTTAGGTTAGGTTAGGTTAGGTTAGGTTAGGTTAGGTTAGGTTAGGTTAGGTTAGGTTAGGTTAGGTTAGGTTAGGTTAGGTTAGGTTAGGTTAGGTTAGGTTAGGTTAGGTTAGGTTAGGTTAGGTTAGGTTAGGTTAGGTTAGGTTAGGTTAGGTTAGGTTAGGTTAGGTTAGGTTAGGTTAGGTTAGGTTAGGTTAGGTTAGGTTAGGTTAGGTTAGGTTAGGTTAGGTCAGGTTAGGTTAGGTTAGGTTAGGTTAGGTTAGGTTAGGTTAGGTTAGGTTAGGTTAGGTTAGGTTAGGTTAGGTTAGGTTAGGTTAGGTTAGGTTAGGTTAGGTTAGGTTAGGTTAGGTTAGGTTAGGTTAGGTTAGGTTAGGTTAGGTTAGGTTAGGTTAGGTTAGGTTAGGTTAGGTTAGGTTAGGTTAGGTTAGGTTAGGTTAGGTTAGGTTAGGTTAGGTTAGGTTAGGTTAGGTTAGGTTAGGTTAGGTTAGGTTAGGTTAGGTTAGGTTAGGTTAGGTTAGGTTAGGTTAGGTTAGGTTAGGTTAGGTTAGGTTAGGTTAGGTTAGGTTAGGTTAGGTTAGGTTAGGTTAGGTTAGGTTAGGTTAGGTTAGGTTAGGTTAGGTTAGGTTAGGTTAGGTTAGGTTAGGTTAGGTTAGGTTAGGTTAGGTTAGGTTAGGTTAGGTTAGGTTAGGTTAGGTTAGGTTAGGTTAGGTTAGGTTAGGTTAGGTTAGGTTAGGTTAGGTTAGGTTAGGTTAGGTTAGGTTAGGTTAGGTTAGGTTAGGTTAGGATAGGTTAGGTTAGGTTAGGTTAGGTTAGGTTAGGTTAGGTTAGGTTAGGTTAGGTTAGGTTAGGTTAGGTTAGGTTAGGTTAGGTTAGGTTAGGTTAGGTTAGGTTAGGTTAGGTTAGGTTAGGTTAGGTTAGGTTAGGTTAGGTTAGGTTAGGTTAGGTTAGGTTAGGTTAGGTTAGGTTAGGTTAGGTTAGGTTAGGTTAGGTTAGGTTAGGTTAGGTTAGGTTAGGTTAGGTTAGGTTAGGTTAGGTTAGGTTAGGTTAGGTTAGGTTAGGTTAGGTTAGGTTAGGTTAGGTTAGGTTAGGTTAGGTTAGGTTAGGTTAGGTTAGGTTAGGTTAGGTTAGGTTAGGTTAGGTTAGGTCAGGTTAGGTTAGGTTAGGTTAGGTTAGGTTAGGTTAGGTTAGGTTAGGTTAGGTTAGGTTAGGTTAGGTTAGGTTAGGTTAGGTTAGGTTAGGTTAGGTTAGGTTAGGTTAGGTTAGGTTAGGTTAGGTTAGGTTAGGTTAGGTTAGGTTAGGTTAGGTTAGGTTAGGTTAGGTTAGGTTAGGTTAGGTTAGGTTAGGTTAGGTTAGGTTAGGTTAGGTTAGGTTAGGTTAGGTTAGGTTAGGTTAGGTTAGGTTAGGTTAGGTTAGGTTAGGTTAGGTTAGGTTAGGTTAGGTTAGGTTAGGTTAGGTTAGGTTAGGTTAGGTTAGGTTAGGTTAGGTTAGGTTAGGTTAGGTTAGGTTAGGTTAGGTTAGGTTAGGTTAGGTTAGGTTAGGTTAGGTTAGGTTAGGTTAGGTTAGGTTAGGTTAGGTTAGGTTAGGTTAGGTTAGGTTAGGTTAGGTTAGGTTAGGTTAGGTTAGGTTAGGTTAGGTTAGGTTAGGTTAGGTTAGGTTAGGTTAGGTTAGGTTAGGTTAGGTTAGGTTAGGTTAGGTTAGGTTAGGTTAGGTTAGGTTAGGTTAGGTTAGGTTAGGTTAGGTTAGGTTAGGTTAGGTTAGGTTAGGTTAGGTTAGGTTAGGTTAGGTTAGGTTAGGTTAGGTTAGGTTAGGTTAGGTTAGGTTAGGTTAGGTTAGGTTAGGTTAGGTTAGGTTAGGTTAGGTTAGGTTAGGTTAGGTTAGGTTAGGTTAGGTTAGGTTAGGTTAGGTTAGGTTAGGTTAGGTTAGGTTAGGTTAGGTTAGGTTAGGTTAGGTTAGGTTAGGTTAGGTTAGGTTAGGTTAGGTTAGGTTAGGTTAGGTTAGGTTAGGTTAGGTTAGGTTAGGTTAGGTTAGGTTAGGTTAGGTTAGGTTAGGTTAGGTTAGGTTAGGTTAGGTTAGGTTAGGTTAGGTTAGGTTAGGTTAGGTTAGGTTAGGTTAGGTTAGGTTAGGTTAGGTTAGGTTAGGTTAGGTTAGGTTAGGTTAGGTTAGGTTAGGTTAGGTTAGGTTAGGTTAGGTTAGGTTAGGTTAGGTTAGGTTAGGTTAGGTTAGGTTAGGTTAGGTTAGGTTAGGTTAGGTTAGGTTAGGTTAGGTTAGGTTAGGTTAGGTTAGGTTAGGTTAGGTTAGGTTAGGTTAGGTTAGGTTAGGTTAGGTTAGGTTAGGTTAGGTTAGGTTAGGTTAGGTTAGGTTAGGTTAGGTTAGGTTAGGTTAGGTTAGGTTAGGTTAGGTTAGGTTAGGTTAGGTTAGGTTAGGTTAGGTTAGGTTAGGTGAGGTTAGGTTAGGTTAGGTTAGGTTAGGTTAGGTTAGGTTAGGTTAGGTTAGGTTAGGTTAGGTTAGGTT
>LR999999.2:0-15312 GCA_905220455.2 Deilephila porcellus
TTAAATAGCTTATAAAAAGAGTATAATATTGAAGATATTAGGGAGATTATTTAATCTTTAAATATTTATAAAAAAATTTTTTTATTTTTACAATGAAAATGTAATGTTTTATTATTAAACTATATAAATGGTATATATATTATAATAGAAATATTAATGGAATTTAACCACTAAAAATTAAGTTAGCAGCTTAATTTTAATTATATTTCTTTAATTGGAATTAAAAATTCAATTTTATCATTAACAGTGATATACCTCTATTTATGGTTTCAATTAATAAATAAGGAGTAAAAACTCTAATTTTTAAGTCGAAATTAAATGCAAAATTTGCTTCTTATTTATAAGATAAATTGAATAAATCAATATTTTTGATTGCAAATCAAATGTTTTATAACCTATAATCCTAATTAGTTCAGTTTAATATATTTTGGTTTCATTCATGATATAATCCTATTAATAAAATAATAATAAAAAAAAATCTAATTTTTATTCAATTGTAGAAATTTACTATTTTAAAATTAAAAATAATTGGAAAATTAGTGCAATTTCAATATCAAAAATTAAAAAAATTACTGTAATTAAAAAAAAGTGTAGTGAAAATGGGATTCGTGCTGATGATTTAGGGTCGAATCCGCATTCAAATGGTGAACATTTTTCTCGGTCTATAAATGATTTTTTTGACAATAAAATTGATAAAAATATTATAATATTGGAAATTATAATTATTAAAAATGTAATAATTGATATTAAAATAATTATTTATATTAAATTTTAATTAAACTTTTTGATTGGAAATCAAATATACTAAATATATTATATAAATAATTAATTTCCTCATCAATAAATTGAATGTAAAGGAATAATCATACAACATCTACAAAATGTCAATATCAAGCTGCTGCTTCAAATCCAAAATGATGGTTTTTTGAGAAATGTTTATTTAATTGTCGAATAAAACATACAGTTAAAAAAATAGTTCCAACAATTACATGGATTCCATGGAATCCTGTTGCTATAAAAAATGTAGATCCATAAATTCTATCAGCAATACAAAATGGGGCTTCTAAATATTCATATGCTTGTAAAATAGTAAAGTAAATTCCTAAAGAAATTGTTAAAAATAAACTTTGAATAGTTTGAGTATAGTTATTTTCTATTAAAGCGTGATGAGCTCAAGTAACTGTTATTCCTGATCTAATTAAAATAATAGTATTTAATAAAGGAATTTGAAATGGGTTAAATGGATAAATTCTAATTGGGGGTCAAATAGCACCAATTTCAATATTAGGAGATAATCTTCTATGAAAAAAAGCTCAAAAAAAAGAAATAAAAAATAAGATTTCTGATACAATAAATAAAATTATTCCTCATTTTAATCCTTTAGTTACTAGAATTGTATGCTTACCTTGAAATGTTCCTTCTCGACATACGTCACGTCATCATTGATAAAGAGTTAAAATTGTAATAATATATCCTAAGATTAGTAAATTTATATTAAAATTGTGGAATCATTTTACTATTCCAGTCACTAAAGTTAAAATTCCAATTGATCCGGTAAAAGGTCAAGGACTGTAATCTACTAAATGATATGGGTGATAATTAAAGTTATTTTTCATTAATTAACTTCTCTAGAATATAAGGTTCTTAAAATAGCAATTACATAAGATTGAATTACTGCTACTGCAGATTCTAAAATTAAAAGGAGAATTTGAATTAAAATTAAAATTATAATAAAAATATAAGATAAATTTGTTCCAGTTCTTCTTAATAAGGTTATTAATAAGTGGCCTGCAATTATATTAGCTGTTAATCGAACAGCTAGAGTTCCAGGTCGAATAATATTACTAATAGTTTCAATTAAAACTATAAATGGTATTAATATTGATGGTGTTCCTTGAGGAATTATATGAGAAAATATATGTTGATAATTGTTAATTCAACCATATAATATAAATCTTAATCATAAAGGCAATGATATAGATAGTGTTAAGGTTAAATGTCTTGTTCTAGTAAAAATATATGGGAATAATCCTAAAAAATTATTAAATAAAATAAAATAAAATAATGAAATAAAAATAAAAGTTGATCCATTAAAATAATTATTTTTTAATAAAGTTTTAAATTCATTATGGAGTAAATTTAAAATAAAGTTTCAAATTATATAATGTCGATTAGGAATAAATCAAAATGAATATGGGATAAATATTAATCCTAATAATGTTCTAATTCAGTTAATTGGTAAGTTAAATAAATTTGTTGAAGGGTCAAAAATTGAAAATAAGTTACTTATCATTTTCAAATTAGATTATTTTTAAATTTAATATTAGTTAAATTATTTTTTGTATTATTTGAATTACAATAAATATAATAATTTATAATATTAAAAGTAATAAAAATACAAATAAAAAAAATTAAGGATAAAATTCAGTTAATTGGTATTATTTGAGGAATAAAAGAATATTACTTATGTAATAATTTAAATTTGACATATTTATGTTATAAATTAACTAATTCTTTCATTAGAAGTAGTTGCTAATTTACTATAAAGTGGTTTAAGAGACCAATACTTGCTTTCAGTCATCTAATGAAGAATAATTATTAATTCAATTAATAAAATTTTTAATTGAGATTCTTTCAATAACAATTGGTATAAATCTATGATTTGCCCCACAAATTTCAGAACATTGTCCATAATAAATTCCTGGTCGATTAATGAAAAAATTTGTTTGATTTAATCGTCCAGGGTTGGCATCTACTTTTACTCCTAGTGAGGGGATAGTTCATGAGTGAATTACATCTGTTGCAGTAACTATAATTCGAATTTGATTATTTATTGGTAAGATAATTCGATTATCTACATCTAATAATCGAAAATTATTTGGGTTTAATTCATTTGATGGGATTATGTATGAATCAAATTCAATATTATGAAAATCTGAATATTCATATCTTCAATATCATTGATGTCCAATTGATTTTAGTGTAATTAAAGGATTATTTAGTTCATCTAATAAATATAATAGTCGTAATGATGGTAAAGCAATAAAAATTAATGTAATAGCTGGTAAAATAGTTCAAATTATTTCAATTATTTGACCTTCTAATAAAAATCGGTTAATATATTTATTAAAAAATAAATTTAATATTAAATATCCTACTAGAATAGTAATTATAATTAAAATAATTAAAGTATGATCGTGAAAAAAAATAATTTGTTCTATTAATGGTGATGCTCCATTTTGTAAATTTAGATTAGATCAAGTTGCCATTTCTAAAAAAAGGATAATCCTTTATAAATGGGGTTTAAATCCATTACATATAGTCTGCCATATTAGAAGTTTCTTAAAATTGGAAGTTCATTATAAGAATGTTCGGCAGGTGGAAGGTTTTGATATCATTCAATTGATGATGGTATATTTAGTGAAAATAGGGTAATTCGTTGGTAAATTATTGATTCTCAAATAATAATTAAAATTATTATTACAGCTAATAATGAGATATAAGATCCTAATGATGAAATTAAATTTCATGAAATGTATGAGTCTGGGTAATCTGAATATCGTCGTGGTATTCCTGCTAACCCTAAAAAGTGTTGAGGGAAAAAAGTTAAATTTACCCCTAAGAATATAATAAAAAATTGAATTTTTAATAAATATGGATTTAATGAAAGTCCTGAGAAAAGAGGATATCAGTGAATAAATCCTCCTATAATAGCAAATACAGCTCCTATTGATAAAACATAGTGGAAATGAGCTACTACATAATAAGTATCGTGTAATGTAATATCAATTGATGAATTAGCTAAAATAACTCCTGTTAATCCTCCTACAGTAAATAAAAATACAAATCCTAATCTTCATAAAATTGAAGGTCTGTAATTAATTTGGGTTCCATGAAGAGTTGCTATTCAACTAAAAATTTTAATTCCTGTTGGGACAGCAATAATTATAGTTGCTGAAGTAAAATATGCTCGGGTATCAATATCTATTCCTACTGTAAATATGTGATGAGCTCACACAATAAATCCTAATAATCCAATTGCTATTATAGCATAAATTATTCCTAAACATCCAAATGTTTCCTTTTTTGTTCTTTCTTGAGAAATAATATGAGAAATTATACCAAATCCTGGTAAAATTAAAATATAAACTTCAGGGTGACCGAAGAATCAAAATAAATGTTGATATAAGATTGGATCTCCTCCTCCAGCAGGGTCAAAAAAAGATGTATTTAAATTTCGATCTGTTAATAATATTGTAATTGCACCAGCTAATACTGGTAAAGATAATAATAATAAAAATGCTGTAATACCAACAGCTCAAACAAATAATGGTATTTGATCAAATGATAAGTTATTAATTCGTATATTAATAATTGTTGTAATGAAATTTACAGCTCCTATGATTGATGAAATTCCAGCTAAGTGAAGGGAGAAAATAGCTAAATCTACAGAGCTTCCTCTATGGGCAATGTTAGAGGATAGGGGTGGGTAAACTGTTCATCCAGTTCCTGCTCCATTTTCAACAATACTTCTAGAAATTAAAAGGGTTAATGATGGGGGTAATAATCAAAATCTTATATTATTTATTCGGGGGAATGCTATATCAGGTGCTCCTAATATTAAAGGAACTAGTCAATTACCAAATCCTCCAATTATAATTGGCATTACTATAAAAAAAATTATAATAAATGCATGGGCTGTTACAATTGTGTTATAAATTTGATCATCTCCAATTAAAGATCCAGGGGTCCCTAATTCTGCTCGAATTAGTAATCTTAATGAAGTTCCTACTATTCCTGCTCAAATTCCAAAAATAAAATATAATGTTCCAATATCTTTATGATTTGTAGAATAAAGTCATTTTCGCTAAAAAATAAAATGGCTGAGTTAAAGCGATAAATTGTAAATTTATTTACGAGAAATATTCTCTTTTATTAAGTCTTATATTCAATAATGATATAAAATTGCAAATTTTAAGGGGTAAATTATTTACTAAGGCTTAAAGAATATTTCTTTATAAATAATTTTGAAGATTATTAGTTTATTTAACTTAAAACCTTAAATAAATAAAAAAGTTCTTAAAATTATTCCTATAATAGAAATTAATGAAAGAAAATTAATAAAATTTATTAATTTATTTTTAAAATTAATTTTAAATCATTTTATTTTAAAATAATTAAATATGAACGATGAATAAATAATTCGAATGTAAAAATAAATCGTAATTAATCTTCTTATAATTATAATAAATGTTAAAAAATAAAATTTATTTATTATTAAAAAATTAATAATGATTCATTTTGGTAAAAATCCTAAAAATGGGGGTAATCCTCCTAAAGATATAAAATTAATTAGTAAATTTAATTTAATTATAAAATTTATATTATTAATAAATAATTGATTAATAAAAAATATATTTAAATTATAAAATAAAAAAAATATAATTCTAATTAAAAATGAATATGTTAAAAAATAAAATATTCATAAATTTTCTCTAATTAATAAGGAGAAAATTATTCAACCTAAATTATTAATAGAAGAAAATGCTATTAATTTACGTAAAGAGGTTTGATTTAGACCTCCAATAGCTCCAATTATTACATTTATAATAATAATAAAAAATAAAAAATTAAAATTTATATAATAAGAAAGTAAAATTAATGGGGTAATTTTTTGTCAAGTTATTAAAATAAAATTATTAAATCATGATAATCCTTCTGAAATATTAGGAAATCAAAAGTGAAAGGGGGCAGATCCTATTTTTATTAATAATGATGAATTAATTATGATTGAAATAAAATTATTTATTTCAAAATTTTTTATTAAAATTATTTTTATTAAAATTGAAAATAAAAAATTTATTGATGCAATAGATTGGGTAAGAAAGTATTTTAAAGAAGCTTCTGATGCTAATAAATTATTAGAATTAGAAATTAGGGGGATGAATCTTAATAAATTAATTTCTAAACCAATTCAGCAACCAAATCAGGAATTAGAGGAAATTGAAATTATAGTTCTAAAAAATAAAATAAATAAAAAAAATATTTTGTTAGAATTAAATAAGTAATAAATATAAAATAATTACTATTGTAATAAAAAAAATTAAAAATTTTTATAATTAATATATATATATAATATATATATATATACTATAATATTATATTTTAGTGTATGATGCACAATAGTTTTTGATACTATTAGATATAGTTTAATTCTATAAAATATAATAAAGGTAGAAAAACTACTTAATTTATCCTATCAGAATAATCCTTTATTCAGGCACTTTATTTTTAAAAAAAAGGGTTATCCTTTATATTTGAGGTATGAGCCCAAAAGCTTATTTTAGCTTATTTTTAAATATATAATTTTTATATTTATATGATTTTTTATTTCAAATGGTATAAAAAAATTTTAAATTAATTTCTATTAATTAATTTATATATATATATATACATATTAAAAATTTAATTTATTATTAATTTATTAAATAAATTAAATTTTTAATATATTAATATAAATATTAATACATTAAATTATTGTAAAAAAATAAATAATAATATTTATATTTATTATTATTTATTAAATTATAAAAATTTATATAGCAATTTTATATTTACATTTAATATTATTAAAGAGAGAGAGAGAAAATATAAATTGTTTAATAACTTATATTGACTATTTTAATTAATTAATATAATTAATATATATTAAATATATATATATAAAAAAAAAAAAAAAAAAAATTCTATGTGAAAAATTTTACATATAAATAAATTTTTTATGGTTTATAAATTTTATTTTAAGTTTATTTTACATGTAAATTTTAGTGTTATATATTAATTATTTAAATAATATTTAATTTTTATTGCAGTAATTAATATTAAAAATTTAAGAAATTAAGATTTAGTAATATTTAAATTAATAACTAATTTTGTGCCAGCAGTTGCGGTTATACAAAAATTAATTTAAAATTTTTTAGTTTTTAATAATTAATTAAAATTAATAATTTAAATAAAGAATTATTAAGTGAAATTTTAATTTTATAAAAAATTATTTAATAATTATGATTTAATAAATTTTATTAAAAACTAGGATTAGATACCCTATTATTAAAAAATTAAATTTTATAAAACTAAAATAGTAGGTAATTTATTGAAACTTAAATAATTTGGCGGTATTTTAGTTCATTTAGAGGAATCTGTTTAATAATTGATAATCCACGAATAAATTTACTTAATTTAAAATTTTGTATATCGTTGTTAAAAAAATATTTTTTAATAATAAATAATATTTAAAAATTTAAATTAGAAATTAAATCAGATCAAGATGCAGATTATAATTAAGAATATAATGGATTACAATAAATTTATTTAATTTGAATTTTAATATGAAAAGATTAAATGAAATTGGATTTAAATGTAATTTTATAAAATTTTATAAAATGATTAATAATTAAAATATGTACATATTGCCCGTCGCTTTCATTTATAAATTGAAATAAGTCGTAACAAAGTAGATGTACTGGAAAGTGTTTCTAGAAAGATCAAATTAGAGCTTGAATAAAGTATTTCATTTACATTGAAAAGATATTAAATTTTAATTAATTTGGGGGGTAAAATTAATAATGGGTTAATTAATAAAAGAAATTTTAATATTATAAATATTTAATGGGGGTTAAAGTATTTTTAATTGAAAAAATTTGAAATTTTATAGTGAATTAGTATTGTGAAAGAAATTTGAAATAATTAAAATAAAAATTAATTTAAAAGTAATCTTTGTTTGTTGTATCTTGTGTATCAGAGTTTATTAAAAATTTTTTATTTAAATTAAAATTCTCGAATTTGAAAGAGTTAATTAATTAATAAATTTATTGTTTCATAAATATTTTAAATAATTAATTAGAAATGAAATGTTATTCGTTTTTAAATATATCTAGTTATTTTAGAAAAAAATTTAATTTTTAATTTAAATTTAAAATTAATTAATTAATTAATTAATTTTAAATTTAAATCTAATATTTTAAGGGATAAGCTTTAATTTAGATTTTTATAATAAAATAATTAATATTTGAAAATTTTATAATTTATATTGTTAATAAATTTTAATTTATTATAAATAATTTCAATAAAATTTAAAATTTAATTAAAAATTTAATTTTTTATAAAAAAATTTTTTTAAATATTAAAAAATTATTTATAATGATAAAATTAGTATATAAGTAATTGGATTTAGTTATAATTTTAAATAATATATTTTAAAGGAATTCGACAAAAAATTATATTCACCTGTTTATCAAAAACATGTCTTTTTGATTAATAATTTAAAGTCTAATCTGCCCACTGATTTAAAAATTAAAGGGCTGCAGTATATTGACTGTACAAAGGTAGCATAATCATTAGTCTCTTAATTGGTGACTTGTATGAAAGATTGGATGAAATATAAATTGTCTCTAAAATATTTATAAAAATTAATTTTTTAATTAAAAAGTTAAAATAAATTAAAAAGACGAGAAGACCCTATAGAGTTTTATAATTGTTAATTTTTAAATTTTTTATTAAATTAAGTTTAATTTAAAAATTATTAATTATTTTGTTGGGGTGATAAAAAAATAAATTAAACTTTTTTTAATATTAAACATTAATAAGTGATTAATTGATCCAATATTTTTGATTATAAGAAAAAATTACCTTAGGGATAACAGCGTAATTTTTTTTTTTAGTTCAAATAAGAAATAAAGTTTGCGACCTCGATGTTGGATTAAGATAAAATTTAAATGCAGAAGTTTAAAATTTTGATCTGTTCGATCATTAAAATCTTACATGATCTGAGTTCAAACCGGTGTAAGCCAGGTTGGTTTCTATCTTTTAAATAATTTGATATTTTAGTACGAAAGGATTGAATATTATAATTAAATTAAGTTAAATTGAATTTTATTAATATATAAATATATATTTAACTATTTTGGCAGAAAAATGTAATGATTTTAGAAGTCATCAATGTATAATTAATTATATATAGTAAATGATATTATTAGATTTTGTATTAATTTTAATTGGTTTTGTGATTTTGGTTTTAGGAGTGTTAATTGGTGTTGCTTATTTAACTTTATTAGAGCGAAAGGTTTTAGGTTATATTCAAATTCGTAAAGGTCCTAATAAAGTTGGTTTAATTGGAATTTTTCAACCATTTTCTGATGCAATTAAATTATTTACTAAGGAAACTACTTATCCTAATTTTTCTAATTATTATTGTTATTATTTTTCTCCCATTATTAGATTTATTTTGTCTTTAGTTATTTGGGTGTTGATTCCTTATTATTTTAATATAATTAGATTTAATTTAGGTTTGATATTTTTTCTTTGTTGTACTAGTATAGGGGTTTATACTGTTATAATTGCTGGTTGATCTTCTAATTCAAATTATGCATTACTTGGGGGTTTACGTGCTGTTGCTCAAACAATTTCCTATGAAGTAAGAATAGCTTTAATTTTATTTTCTAGAATTATTATAATTATAGATTTTAATTTGATAAGTTTTTATTATTATCAAAAAATGAGTTGAATATTATTTATAATAATTCCATTATCATTAATATGAATTTCTTCTATATTAGCTGAAACTAATCGAACTCCTTTTGATTTTGCTGAGGGAGAAAGAGAATTAGTTTCAGGGTTTAATATTGAATATAGAAGAGGGGGTTTTGCTTTGATTTTTTTAGCGGAATATTCAAGAATTTTATTTATAAGAATTTTATTTGTTATTATTTATATGGGTGGTTATGATTTAAATTTAATTTTTTATTTGAAATTAAGATTAATTTCTTTTTTATTTATTTGAGTTCGAGGTACTTTACCTCGTTATCGATATGATAAGTTAATGTATTTAGCTTGAAAAAGATATTTACCAATTTCATTGAACTTTTTATTATTTTTTTTAGGGTTAAAAATTTTTTTTTAATTTGATTATTTTTAGTATGTAATTAAATTAATAGAATAATTATTCTTTCTTAAGTTTTCAAAACAAATGCTTTAACAAGCTCATTAATTAATTATTAAAGATTAATTTATCTCAATATTTACTTAATATAGGATTTATTATAAAATATCTAAAATATAAGATTGTTAAAATTTGTCCTGTAATAATATATGGGTCTTCAACAGGTCGAGCTCCGATTCAAGTTAATAATATAATTATAATAATAAAAAATCAGAATAATATTTGATTTATTGGATAAAATTGTATTCCTTGAATTTTTTTATTAAATGTAAATGGAAGAATAATTAAAATTAAAATTGATATAATTAAAGCAATTACACCCCCTAATTTATTAGGAATAGATCGTAAAATTGCATAAGCAAATAAAAAATATCATTCAGGTTGAATATGAATTGGTGTAACTAATGGATTAGCAGGAATAAAATTATCTGGATCTCCTAATAAATATGGGTTAATTAAAGTTAATATAGTTAATAAAAAAATTAAAATAATAAATCCAATTAAGTCTTTAAAAGTAAAAAAAGGGTGAAAAGGAATTTTATCTAAGTTTCTATTTACTCCTAAAGGATTGTTAGATCCTGTTTGATGGAGAAATAATAAATGAATTATAGTTAATATTATAATAATAAAAGGTAAAAGAAAATGAAAGGTATAAAATCGAGTTAATGTAGCATTATCAACTGCGAAACCTCCTCAAATTCAATTTACTAATATATTTCCTAAATATGGGATTGCTGATAATAAATTGGTAATTACTGTTGCCCCTCAAAAAGATATTTGCCCCCAAGGTAAAACATATCCTATAAATGCTGTTGCTATTAATATAAATAAGATAATAACTCCTACAAATCATGTATATATTAAATTAAACGATTCATAATAAATACCTCGTCCAATATGGATATAAATACAAATAAAAAAAAATGATGCTCCATTTGCATGTAATGTTCGAATTATTCATCCGTAGTTTACATTTCGGCAAATATAGTTTACACTATAAAAAGCTATTTCAATATTAGCTGTATAATATATAGTTAAAAATAATCCTGTTAAAATTTGAATTATTAAACATAAAGCAAGAAGAGATCCAAAATTTCATCAAATTGAAATATTTGATGGTGTTGGTAAATCAATTAAAGATCCATTAATAATTTTTAAAATTGGGTGAGTTTTTCGTATTGGTTTAAAATTATTTTTCATTAATTATTAAAAATTCGTAAAGGTCCAAAATAAATATTAGTAATTTTTACAATTGCAATTAATGTAATAAATAAATAAATAATTAATAATAATATTAATATTGAAGAATTATTATTATATAATTTATTTAAATTAATTTTATTTTCATTATTAAAAAATATAAAATTTAGTAAATTATTTATTTCTGAGTTATTAATTAAATTTATTCAATTTAAGTTTTTAATAAATATAAATTGAATTATTATTATAATAATTAAAATTATAATAAATATATTTTTTATGTTGTTTGATAGTGAGAATATTTCATTTGATGCGATACTAGATATATAAATAAATAAGACTAATAATCCCCCTAAAAAAGTTAGAAAAAGAATATATGAAAATCAGTAAGTTTTAATTAATATTCCTGATAACAAACATGTTATTAGTGTTTGAATTAAAATTAATATTCCTATTGATAGAGGGTGATTTATAAAATATATTATTATTGATAATAAAAAAATTGATATAGATAAAGTTAATTTTATCATTTATAAACAAAAAATAGTTTAATAAAAATAATAATTTTGGAGATTATAGATAAAGATATATCTTTTTTTTTGAGTTTTTAAAGATTATTTCTTAATTTTGGTTTACAAGACCAATGTTTTATTTTAAACTATAAAAACTAATAAATAAATGATAATTTTGAATATGTGATTTATTTTTATTATAATATTTTTTATTGGTAATTTAATTTTTATTTCTAAAAATAAACATTTATTAATTGTTTTATTGAGATTAGAGTTTATTGTTTTAAGAATTTTTTTTTTTTTATTAGTATTTTTAATAATAATTGATTATGATATGTATATATTAATAGTATTTTTAGTTTTTTCTGTTTGTGAGGGTTCTTTAGGATTATCTATTTTAGTTTCAATAATTCGGACTCACGGTAATGATTATTTTCAAAGATTTAATTTAATTTAAAATATGATAAAAATTTTATTTTATATAATTTTTATAATTCCTTTATGTTTTATAAAAAAAATATTTTGAATGGTTCAAATATTATTATTAATATTAATATTTATTTTTATAAATTTATCTTTAAATTTAATTAATTGTAATTTAAGTTATTTATATTCTTGTGATTTAATTTCTTTTGGTTTGATTTTATTAAGAATTTGAATTTGTTCTTTAATAATTATATCTAGAGAAAATTTATTAAAAATAAATTATTATGTTAATTTTTTTTTATTAAATATTATATTTTTATTAATTATATTATTTTTAACTTTTAGAGTAATAAATTTATTTATATTTTATTTATTTTTTGAGGGCAGATTAATTCCTACATTATTATTAATTATTGGTTGAGGCTATCAACCTGAGCGAATTCAAGCTGGTATGTATTTAATATTTTATACTTTATTTGCTTCATTACCTTTATTAATAGGGGTTATTTTATATTTATGTAGAGATTAAAAGAATAATATTTTATTTTTTAAAATTTTTTAATATAAATTTTATTTTTTTATATATTAGAATAATTTTAGCTTTTTTAGTTAAAATACCTATATATTTTGTTCATTTATGACTCCCTAAAGCTCATGTAGAAGCTCCTGTTTCTGGTTCTATAATTTTAGCTGGTATTATGTTGAAGTTAGGTGGTTATGGTTTATTACGGGTATTGATTTTATTGCAAGAAATTAATATAAAATTAAATTATATTTGGATTATTATTAGATTATTAGGTGGATTTTATATTAGTTTAAAATGTTTTTGTCAAATTGATATTAAATCTTTAATTGCTTATTCTTCAGTTTCTCATATAAGAATTGTGATTAGAGGTATTATAGTAATAAATTATTGAGGGTATTTTGGTTCATATATTATAATAATTGGTCATGGTTTATGTTCTTCAGGTATATTTTGTCTTGCTAATATTAATTATGAACGTTTACATAGACGAAGATTGTTTATTAATAAGGGTATAATAAATTTTATACCTTCTATAAGATTGTGGTGATTTTTACTAATATCTTCAAATATATCAGCTCCCCCTTCTTTAAATTTATTAGGAGAAATTAGTTTAATTAATAGAATAATGAGATGATCTTGATTATCTATATTAATGTTAATATTAGTTTCTTTTTTTAGAGCTGGTTATAGACTATATTTATATTCTTATACTCAACATGGTAAAATTTTTCAAGGAATTTATAGATTTTATTGTGGTGTTTCACGTGAGTATTTATTATTATTATTGCATTGATTACCATTAAATATTATGATTTTAAAAATTGAATATTTAATAATTTAATAAAAATTTAAATAATTTAAAAAAAAATGTTGGTTTGTGGGGCCAAATATATGATAAATATCATTTTAAATTATTAATAATAAAAATATTGTTTTTTGTTTTTTGTTTTTTTGTTTTTTTTTAGTGTAATTAATTTATTTTTAATAATTTATTTTATTATAAATAATATTGTATTTTTTTTAGAGTGAGAAATTATTTCTTTTAATTCTGTTAGAATTGTAATATCTATTTTATTGGATTGAATATCTCTTTTATTTATAATATTTGTTTTAATAATTTCTTCTGTTGTTATTTATTATAGAAAAAGTTATATAATATCTGAATTGAATTTATTTCGTTTTATTATTTTAGTTTTATTATTTGTATTTTCTATAATTTTATTAATTATTAGACCTAATATTATTAGAATTTTATTAGGGTGAGATGGTTTAGGGTTAGTTTCTTATTGTTTAGTGATTTATTATCAAAATTTAAAATCTTATAATGCTGGAATATTAACGGTTTTATCTAATCGAATTGGTGATGTTTTAATTTTAATAGTTATTTCTTGAATATTAAATTATGGAAGATGAAATTATATTTTTTATTTAAATTTTATGAGAAATGATTTAGTAATAGAGATTGTTAGATTTATAATTATTATTGCTTCTATAACTAAAAGAGCTCAAATTCCTTTTAGTTCTTGATTACCTGCAGCTATAGCTGCTCCTACTCCAGTTTCTGCTTTAGTTCATTCTTCTACTTTAGTAACTGCTGGTGTTTATTTATTAATTCGTTTTAATTTAATAATTTTAAATACTTTTTTTATTAAAGTTTTATTATTATTAGCAATAATAACAATATTTATAGCTGGGATTTCTGCTAATTATGAGTTTGATTTAAAAAAAATTATTGCTTTATCAACTTTAAGACAATTAGGATTAATAATAAGAATTTTAAGAATAGGATTTCCTGATTTAGCTTTTTTTCATTTATTAACTCATGCTATATTTAAAGCTTTATTATTTATATGTGCTGGTGTAGTTATTCATATAATAAATGATATCCAAGATATTCGATATATAGGGGGGGTTAGAGTATATTTACCTTTAACTTCTTTATGTTTGAATATTTCTAACATAGCTTTATGTGGGGTTCCTTTTTTAGCTGGTTTTTATTCGAAAGATTTAATTTTAGAAATAGTAAGTTTTAGAAATTTAAATATATTTGTTTTTTTTTTTTATTATATTTCTACTGGTTTAAACTATATATTATACTATTCGTTTATTAATATATTTAATAATTAATGATTATAATTTATTATGTATTTATAATTTATATGATGAGGATTATATTATATTAAATAGAATATTTTTATTATTATTTATAAGAGTTGTAAGAGGTAGATTATTGAGATGATTTATTTTTTATTATCCTTATATAATTTATTTACCTTTTAATTTAAAAATAATAGTTATTTATGTAAGCTTATTGGGGGGTTTTATAGGATTTTTAATTAGAAATATAAATATTTATAGATTAAATAAGTTTTGATAACTTATAGTTTAAGAAGATTTTTATGTTTAATATGATTTTTACCTAATTTATCTACTTATGGTGTTAGATATTATTTTTTAAGTTATGGTCAAAATTTATTAAAAATTGTAGATATAGGTTGAAGAGAGTTGTATAGAGGTCAGGGTATAATAAAAATTATTAAAAAATATTCTATTTTTTATAGAGTATTCCAATAAATAATTTAAAAATTTATTTATTTAGATTTATTTTATGGATAATAATTTGTATATATTTATTAATTATTAATATTTAT